>CM031244.1:398984437-399024437 GCA_018340775.1 Taxus wallichiana var. yunnanensis
TCTAAACAAGATTAATTAGTCTAACCTAGGTTAATTACCCTAAACCTAGTCAAATCCTACTTTGAATTACTAATTAACTTGTTGAATCCCTTTTTAGTCCCACATGCACCAAAAGCCTCCCATTTCTCAAATGGAAAACTATAAATAACCTACTACCCCCTCTCATTTCTAAGAATTCTCTCTTCTTTATAGCTTAAACTATAGTACTTTGTTTAAACTTTAGATTGTAGTTCATTTCTTCCATTGAGCTATTGGCATTTGCTTTTGTATTTTACAGCAAAAATATGGAGTAAAAGGGAAGAACCATTGGCCTTGAAGCCATTAATATGGAAATCTCTTTCTCTTAAGCACAAACTGATTGCTTAGATCCTCTTAGGTTCATTATTTCAAGCTTTTAAAGAATAGAGGTTAGTTTCATTTTCTTAGTTTTCTTGTTTACTTCAAATTAATGTATGCAAAGTAGAAACCCTTGCTCATTTCTTATTTGATGGTCCATTGATCATCTTGTTCAAAGTATTTGGGGTTTCTTTAGATATTCTTACCCCAATTCCATGGATTTTATAAATTTTCATTGAACTGATTATCTCATACAAGGTATGTTTACCCTATAAATGATAGTCCTTTTGATTCTCTCATAGGATGTATTAGCTCATTTAATTAATAGATCAATGTCATCTGGATTTTAGAAAAATGTTGTGCAGTAGGGATGAGATGTGCCCGCTTAGTCATACCAGATCCCATACCTATCCCTCAAGAAGGTTAGTATAATTTAATAGAGTAATTAGAGAAAACACCTGCTAGGATATCTATTCTCAATCTCCTCAAAATATCTAATGCCCACAAAAACATACTATACAAGACATTGCAAAATTCAGGGATTTCGACAGATTTAGACCCCACAAACCTTCAAGCCATGATTGTGCACCTAGACTTCAATGATCATATTACTTTTGATCATACTGCAATCCCGCATAACAACCCAGAACATAACTTACCCTTGTATCTCGAAGTGGTGGTTACTCGTCACAAAATCAAGAGGGTACTTATGGATGGTGGATCTGGTCTAAAAATTTACACTTTGAAGCTATTTAAGCAACTAGGCCATTCAAAAACATATCTAGGAGCTAAGACTATCACGATCACGGCTTATGATAATGAAGAACGAGAATCAACGGTACTATAGTAGTTCCCATGGAGGTAGGCCCAATGTGTCATGAAATGATGTTCCATGTCCTTGACTTGGATATTCCATACAACATGCTCTTGGGCACCCATGGATCCATGCCATATAAGCTATTCCATTGAATTTCCATTAGTGCATCAAGTTATGTCATTAAGGGCAAGTGGTTACCATTCTGGGTGACCTGGAACCATTCACACATTGTAGGGCATTGCATATTTTTCTCTCTGCAGCTTATGAGTGTCCTTCTGTGGATGTTGTTGTCCCCCTACAAATAAAATCTATGAAAAAATAGATAGATTCAGATTCCCTTATGCCTTACAATCAAGAATTTCCTTCATTGGTCAACCCATTCTCTTCATGGGAGGCAACGTCGAAAAAATATGGCCCAGGTGAGCCATTCACTCTTGAACAAGCTTTGTTAATATCAGACTTATCAGTATCTCCTAGAACAAGGGGTAAGCCTTATTTTCAATTCAAGATCACCCATGAACAGTGTCCTAAACCATTGGAAAATTTTGTCCATAGTGGTCTCCTATATGAGGAGAAAATGTTAGAAGATCCTACCAGTAGAGTGCCAGAAGGCACCATGGCTTCATGCCATCAAGCACCCCAATACATCAAAGGTCATTGCATGATGTTTTTCATGGGATATAGTGGGTTTGGATGTGGCATTAATGCACAAGGTTGGCTAGAGCCTATTCCCATCCCTTGTTTTAAGTTTGATAAACATGGCCTTGGGATAAGGCCTCATAACACTCTACCATATGATAATGACGCCACCTCTTATGAACGTGAGGACATTTCATCTTATTCTAATAATGATGTAGATTCCCAATATATCCTCTACGAGGATCTTGCTTCCATGAACCTATTCCTAGATTCAGTGGTCCTTACCTTATCCGAATCCATCCCCTTAAACAAATATCAAGTAGCCCTTGTATATCTTGAACTTATAGATTGGGATCAACAACTTCACGTGCCCCTAGATTTCTTTGAAAATGATGAGGCATTTGCAGAGTTCATGGGACTTAGGGATTCTATTCTAGCTGGGGACCACAAGAAAGGATTTGCAATTCAACTAGACACCTGTGCATACTTTAGGGAAGAAGCAGAGATGTGTGGACGTTTGAATAAGAAGATAGTAAATAAGAGTACAAAAACTTCCGAGAAACTGGAAAAAGAATAAACAAAAATCTCATAATGACAAAATCTTTGAAAAACTCATAGATAAACAAAATGAAGAGTCTAAAGATGAAGTGATTTATCCATTTAAAGATGATAATGAGCTACCGCAGGAGGTTGATCTCACTCTTCCCCCTGATCCTACACTAATGGAAGATGCTTCTAAGATTCTTGTTGAGGAAACAATCAACGTCAACATTGGCTCGAGCAGCAATGACCTAGAATGATAAAGTAAGGGGATTCACTCTCGGCTCAAGAAAAATAGATCATTGTAGATCTCTTAAGAGAATACATAGACATATTCACATGGAAATATGCGATATGCCTAGTTTGGACCCAGGCCGGTGTGCAAAACCTCATTGTGCACCCGATGCCAAACCCATCAATCAAAATTGAGGAAGATGCATCCTAAGGTGGCACTCCTTATATAAGAAGAATTGGAGAATCTATTAGATGATGATTTTATTAAACCCATTGACTATTCTAATTGGATCTCTAACATAGTCCTGGTATAGAAAAATCATGTTGGCAAAAGAATGCATATGCGATTTCCATTACATTAATAAGGCATTTCCTAAGGATGAATTTCCCCTACCTAACATTGACATGATAGTTGATTCCACTGCTGGCTATGAAATGTTGTCCTTAATGGATGAATTTTTAGGTTATAACTAGATACGGATTGCAAAAGAAGATCAACATAAAACAACATTCATCACCCCTTGGGGAACATTTTTCAACAAAGTCATGCCTTTTGGGGTCAAGAATGATGGGGCTACTTATCAGCGTGCCATGATTGTTATCTTCCATGATATGATAAATGAAATCATGGAAGATTATGTTGATGACATCCTAGAAAAATCCAAGAGTAGAAGAGAGCACCCTGAAGTACTAAGGTGTATTTTCCAATGTCTACGAGACTATAAGGTTCGCTTGAACCCTAAGAAATGTGTCTTTGGTGTTTTATCAGGAAAGATCCTAGCGTTCATTGTTTCACAAAGAGGGATTGTAGTGGACCACTGGAAGGTTACGACTATCATAGAAATGCCACCACCTACCACTCTCAAGCAACTAAGGAGTTTACAAGGGAAAATTTAGGCAATCCATCACTTTATTTCACAACTAGCAGATAAGTGCCACCCCTTTACCCATTTTCTCAAGAAAAATGTCACGTTCAATTGGGGACTGATTGTCAGAAGGTTTTCGAACTACTAAAATAGTACTTGGTCAGCCCACCTATACTCATGCTATCTACCCGAGGTGAACCTCTCCTCTTATACATTTCCACTACCTAGTTTGGTATTGGTGCATTTCTTGCCCAATACAACTTAGACCATAAAGAGAGAGTAGTTTACCATATCAGTCAAACCTTGATTGCATATAAGTTGAATTACCCCCAAATAGAAAAGGCCTACTTGGTAGTTATATTCAACTTCCAAAAGCTTCGCCATTATCTCCTAAACCATAAAACCAAACTCATATCCAAAGTTGACCCTCTCAAGTACCTCTTATCCAAATCTTACCTCACAAAGGCTGAATGGCTGATTGGATCATTCTCCTGAGTGAATTTGATATTGAGTTCGTGAATCAAAAATCCTTGAAAGGATAGGTGTTGGCTGATCAATTGGCAGAAGCTCCTCTCCTAGGAATGGAACCTTTGTGCCTAGACTTACCAGATGCATCTATGATGTATATTGAAGAATCTGTAGAATGGAAAATCCATTTTGATGGATCTTTCACCTTCCATGGATCTGGCGTAGGAGTGATGATTATCACTCCAACAGGTGATATCATACCAAGAGCATTCTAGTTGGGATTCCCATGAAAAATAACATTGCAGAGTATGAGGCTCTCATTGCTGACCTCAAGCTAGCTATTACTTGGAACATCTGACAACTGAGAGTCATTGGAAACTCTCAACTTATCATTAAAAAAGTTAATGATGAGTACAAAGTTAAAGATGAGAAGCTCATTCCATATAAAAACATGGTCGAAACCCTGAAGGAATACTTTACACAGATCATATTTGAGAAAACTCCAAGGTCGGATAATAGATCTATGGATACTATGGCTATTATTGGGTCTCTCTTACATATAGTTTCTCGAGGAAAGTAAGATTCCTTTCTTCATAGAGCATTTACAAGTGCTTGCATATGATATGTCAGAGTCATTTTTGGCATGTGAAGTTGTCGGTCATTTATCCCCTTGGTATGACCCTATCTTTCAATACCTACAAGAGGGAACTTTTCCATCGGACATCACCCATTCTCGAGAAGAAAGCTCTTATCTACCGCATAGCCCGTTATACCCTCCTAGGAGGTACCCTTTATTATCCACGCTCTGAATGGGAATGCCTTCATTTGTTTGGATGTCACTCACTCAATCCATGCCATTAATGAAGTACATGGTGGTATTTTTGGAGCACATACTAGCAAAATGGTCTTAGCTAAGAAGTTATTGAAGGTAGACTATTATTGGCCTACAATGGAATCTGATTGTTGCAACTTTGTAAAGAAGTGTGAACTATGCTAGAAATATGGAAACTTAATACATGTGCTAGCACATGCCTTACAACCTATTGCAACGCCTTGGCCATTCTCTAAATGGGGCTTGTATCTCATAGGGAAGCTCCATCCTTCATCTTCAGATGGTCATACTCACATCATCATTGCCATCGAATATTTTACCATATGGGTATAGGTTGTCCCTCTTACCTATGTCACTAGTGCGCAAATGTCAAAATTCATCACAAACCATCTCATCTGCCATTACGGGATCCCTTCAGCCATTGTCACTGATAATGGTAAATCCTTCAAAAACAAAATGGTCAAAACCTTGTGTAAACGCTTCCATATCTAACTCAAGTGGTCTACCCCCTATTACCCCCAAGGTAATGGATAGGAAGAATCTACTAATAAAACCCTTATACGGATTATGGAGAAAATGGTCAGTAAAATTGGCCATAATTGGAACCTATAGATACATCCCGCCCTCTGGGCCTATCATACTTCCATCTACACTCCTACTGGTGTGACCCCATATTCACTCATCTATGGAATTGAAGCCATCATACCTCTGGAAGTGGAGCTTCCTTCCCTGAGAATATCTCTCAGAGACTATCTTGATAAAGATGAGGACTACGAGTTTCTCACCTAGTAGAGTTAGAACTATTAGATGAAAAGCGTATTAGAGCGCTCAATCACCTAAAAGTCTATCAGAACAGAGTGTCTAGGGGATACAACAAATGCATCATTCATCGGGAATTTGATGTAGGAGATCTAGTTCTAAAATAAAATCAGAAGAATACCATCAAAGACAGAGAAAAGAAAGGTAAGTTTGAGGCTAACTGGCTAGGTCCTTATGTAGTAATTACAAAGTATGGATCAAGAGCCTATAAACTTGCATATTCAAACAGTGAAGAGCTTCCAGAACCTATGAATGCCATGCACCTCAAGTGGTTCTACGCTTAAGCATGATGAGAATATCAGATAAGAACTAAAACAAATAAAAAAAAGAGAAGTGGAAAATTGACAAAATAGTAAAGAAAAAGTAGGTCGTCCACATGTGAAAACCACGCAATTGTGGTGCAGAGGGCGGTCTTTCAAAGAAAATTGATTTTTGGCACTCAAGGAAGATTCACCGGACACAAGTTACTCTTACGGGACATGGTAACCCTCCCACTTTCTAGATATGACTTCCTTTTCTAGGTCTAGGAACCCTATTAAGGCTACCTTTTTCGAACCGTGATCTGGCTTATTTGCTCTTATATCTGCATGAAGGACATTGCCTTTGTATACTCCCATCTAACGCTGAGAGCACCTACACATTTTCACCTTCTCGTACATACGCGTGTGGCATTCTTCCTTTTGTATATTCCCACATCACACTGGGGGCATCCACACTTCTTTGTTCTTGTACATTACTTTCAGAACATGACCTTAGAAAATGCAAAAATACTCGAAAAAGGATACACAAAAAACCTAAACATTCGAAAAATCTCCCTTTTTTAGGGACAAAGCTACAACAACCACGCAACATTGTTTTAGAAAACAATGTGAACAATAGCCTTGAAAACTTATCTTTTTAGATAAACCTAAAAACATTAGAAAATATATCAATGCTGTCCCACAAAAACAAGGTAATGCTTTAATTGCTTTTAGTTGTTGGCTTGCATAGTGTTGATTGTGAATACCTTTTTGTGTGATGTTATGACTTATTTTCTTAGTATAGGTTGGATCTTGTTTGAAATACTTATGTATGACATTTGATTCATTTGTAACTTGTATGCATTTATTAGGGTTCATTTTACTTAGATTAAAATGTTAATTTGATCTTTTTAGTATGTTTTGTCAAATCATGTGTTTGCATCATAAGTTGTGTTGTGTTGTATAGATACAATTGTTTAGCTTTGTTAACTTTTGCTTGTATGTTTGTCTCTTGCACAATTGTTTGTTATCACATCTATCATCTATCATTCATCACATATAAAGCATCATCTACTACATCATATATACAAAAATGCTAAGTATTACATCATGCATGTATGCTAAGCTAATCATCACATATCGTATCATCAATGGGGGCAAGAGGGGTTGTGCATAATCACAAATCTATCCCCCACACCAATATCATCTAGTATCATCCCAAGTGCTAGAATAAGAACTCAGAAACATCTCATAAATTTAAAAACATGTGGTGCTATCTATAGATATATCAAAATATGAAAGCATGAAACATACACATCTCTAAATCTAAGGTATGTCACATACATAGAGGAAAGAGAAATCATACATCATAATCAATGCTCATACAAAGCATAATCACGTATAATATGAAAAATCATCATCAAAATGTCCATATGATACATGTATAACTGTCCAAGTCAGTGCTCAAAATATACATCATCGATATAATATGCCATCTAAAAAGGGCATGCATAAAAAGAATCGATCCTTCATCAAGAGGTGTCATCAAAACAATGGTACATACAACTATACATCAAAATCAACCTTCATAAGAGGCATATATATAATACATTTGTACAAAAGGAGAAGTAAAGAGCTCAACCACAACTCTCACCCTTGCCAGGGCTCCGGTCTATGACCTGGTCAATGGAAGAGTGGTGGCTTTAATGGACCAGCACCTTTGGGGTACCACCATCTTTATGCAGTTGTTATTGTCCATTCGATTATCTCGAATGGGCTGCCGCATTGATCTAACTAAATGACCTGATTGCCGTGATCTAGAGCTGTTTGCACTCACATCTGACTACTCAAAAGGAACAACTCGTTTCTCTGCTAGGACTACTCTGAAGTAAGCAATGCTATAGTATAAAGCCTCACTACCAGATCTCATGGCATCACATATCAGATCAGCATCTCCAGTAGTGATAGCTACCAAAGAAGGTAGCATCTCGACCACCTATTAACTCGACACCATCGGCATTTGAGCTGTCTAGAAGTAGTGGCCTCTCGATATCTATCTGTAGTAATAACCTACACCTAGGCTCGTGCCTGATCTCTCTGTATAATGTAACCCTATGACTGTGCTTAGGCATAGTCCCTCTAAGCAAAAAAATCTGCACTGGGGGTCTGAGATTGATGTAAAAGGCTCAATATCTGAGCCCCTGTGTGGCCATCTCACTAATCTGACTCTACCATAGGGTACTATCACTACCTTGGGTGGCCTGTGCTCTAGCCTGATCTCTCTCCACTATCAAAATCTGCACCTAAGCATGTGCTTGATCTTACTCTGTGAGGGCATGTACATGTGCCTTGGCTACATATCTCTCTCTAGCCACTAGAATCGAACAAAAATTGATTCTTGTAATGCTGCTGTTGAAGGGCAGCCAGTTGTCCTCCATCACCACCACCCTCTAGAGTATGAGGTAGTGGGCCCTGCTCTGTAAGTACCTGCTGAATATGGGTGTATATCCCCACTAGAATGCCTACTGGGGGAAAATCTATGTCAACTTCCCTGAACACTTATCTCGGCTGAGCCTACGGCCCTATCCCCGTGGCTGTTATAATGCTAGACCCTATCCCCTGTCCCTAACATACCGGTGTGAGTCGGGCCCACCGTCATCATCATCATCACTATCATCACCGCCAATGACTCCACCCTCACCACCACTAGGAGGCCCCACTGGAGGAGCTCTCATGCTGGCATTATATGCCACCGTGGAAAAATTCAAATAGTGTGGAAGCACATCATGATACCATGGCCCATACTTAGGTATAGTGCATGGGTCTCTAATCTGTCTCAGTGGCACCCACATAACAGGTACCACCTATAAGAAACTGGTCAGTGCTCTATCACAGGTGATCTATGGACCCATATCAATGTACTCTCGAGCCTGCCAAGCATACCATCTATCTGCCGAGGAACATCCTGGTCTTGCTAAACTTCCTTTGACACCGATCCACCTTGTATAAATCTCACATATAGCTATGGATGCCTACGATAAAATGCTCCACTATGGTAGTATTGAGCTCTAAACCATCCTCGGGCCACTGGAAATGTCTGTAAGGTCTCCAAACCATGGAAGCTTGCCATATCTCATCAAGCTCATAGAAATAGTGATATGCATCCCCCATATATGGCCGCACATCATCCCCATGTCAGGATCCAACCCATCGTAGAAGGTTCCTCGGGAGCCCGAAATCTCAAGGCACCAAAGGGGTGACCAATGGCAATGTGTTCGCATGCCCAAATCAAAGCAAACGAGATGGTTCTACCATCTTCGACGATAGTAGATAATCAAATGAAGGTCCTAGTATAGATGTACCAAAATGCACGACCCAGTGAGGTCTCTCTCTCTGCCAAATCGCGTATCACTCTAAGGAGGCCGAGCGAAAATGAAGTGCCGAGTCTTGTCAGGGAGTAAGAATCCATTGATGAAGGCCATCATATAGACCACTACTCAGTCTAGCTCTAAGTCATCAATACACCGTGATAGCCTAATGGTCATCCCATGCCATGGTATCGTTGGGACACCAAAAAAATCTACAATATAGCGCTGAATATCAGTCTAGCGGCTCATAGACTGGATGAGCTGACCCTAAATTGGGACCCACATAATACGCCACACATCCTCAAGAGTAATAGTAATCTCCCCAGTCGGAGTCAAAAGCACTGACTCTCACTGTGCCATCACTCTGCTATAGCTGTCAAAAGGCCATGATCTAATGTGATCTAGGGCATCTCAGCCACATGAGCCAATCCCGTAACATAAAGAAGGTTGTCCAAGGTCACTCTATCGTCATCGTTGAATTGGGTCTCTACCATCGCTAGTGACCATATAACTCACGGGTGCGGAAGAGGGTAGTATACACTAATGCAAATAAGAAAACACACATGTATCAGTTGATATTTCTATCTACTTCTATCTAAAAATTGTTGGTAGGTCACCATTCTTCTATCTTATTTCCTGAAAATTTTCACTTTCTTCTAAGTTTGTTTTCTTTTTCTCTCCTTGGCCAATTTTCTGGAAGGATGTTCTAATTCTTCAACACATGCATGCCTCCTTGGATGCCTGTGTGCCCATCCCAATGCATACGTGCCTATCTCCACACGTACACACCCCCTCTTTTCTCTTTTTTGCCATCCTAATGCATACGCACCTATCGCCGTGCATACGCGCCCTTATGTTTCTCTTTTTCTCCCTCCCGAAGCCTACACACCAAGACTGATGCTAATGTGCATGTCTCATGCGCATGACCAAAGTGCGTCCACATTTCTCCATTCTCGACATGTACGTGGCCCATTAAATGGACACGCACCCACGTACTTGCCATTTTACGGAATGCATACGCCTACATGTATACATTTTTCGACGGATACACGTATGCATACCCTCCGGTTTCGACGCATGTGCATGTGCGCATCTCACAAATTTCTCCTACCTAGCCTTAAAAACCCTAAAAATTCATTAAATGTGTAAATCACAAAGGGGGATAGGCCACTCACATAGGGTCCATCCGCTGGGTCTGCATGAACTCTCATATGCGATCTTCTCGTCTCCTCCTGCTCGGTATTCTCACCATCTCACTCCAAGGCTTTCGCTCTCGCTCACGGTAAAAATTCACAAGAACTATAGTAGAAATGAATTGGTCATGATTGATTTACCCCTGGATGGGTATATTAGGCTACCATGATGCCCTTGGGGCATGTTTTCTCCGTCGTGATCATTCTAGCCCTTCTTCTATCCACCGAGATGATTATTTTTCTATTAAAATAATTATTTTTATTCATTTTCACATGTCGGGAACTTAGTATCACCCTACGGTCACTTCTTCATTACATTGGAATGATTTACGCATATTCCAAGCGTCATTTCTTATCTTTTTTCTTCTATTTTTCCTCTATCTTTCACCTGTCGTAATGATTATTTTTAATAAATAATTATTTTTGACTTGTAATTCTTCTCGTCGGGCCACTTTCTATGCTCCTTGGTGCCTTTTCCTTTGCCTTTAGTTAGTTGTACATATTTTTATGAAATCTTTAATCTCTTATACAAATTATGCCGACCAATCGAAAAACCAAAAAAATTGTAAAACCATTTCGCAGAAACCAAAAAATTTAAATACTTCAAAATGGCCAAAAATTGGTAAAATCATTCATCTACGGCTGAAATCTATGTCTCTCACATGGCACTCATCCCATATCTTGCTGACATTTTCAAATATTTTGAAACAATGACTCATGGATCATATAAATCTTCAATCACCTACACAAGCTACGTTTTACTTTACTCAAATGCGTACTTTAGGGCACTTTATCATTGCACAGGTATTGTTTTATCGTGCACATTGCTTTTTCATTGGACCCAAGTGTCCTCCATCTTTTCCCTTGCACTATACACATTGCTTGGGGCATCATTCTTTACCCTTGTCGGGTAAAAGCACAATAAAATGTCCCACTTTTTGGTATGTTTTGTACCATTATAAACATGAATTTTCAGTTTCATTGACTTTCTAAAGGTAATAGCCATAAAACCGTACACATTCATGAAATTCCACAAACTAATGAAATGTTGTGTTTAGAGTGTAGAATACATGCAAATTTTTAAAAAAAAAAATTCAAAAAAATGGTCTTTTTCTTAATTTTATTCATACATTGATTTTTATGTTCTAAAAGAGGAATGACTGTCCTCGGGTGGTTTTCTTAAATGAAAATTTATTTTTTCACCATGAAATTTTAGATATATGTTCAAGATTTGAATTTTGAGGTGCTGTCAAATTTTCATATTTTTTGGACTTATATTTTTTTTTAATTAATTATTTAGTAAAAATATTTTCAAATAAATGGCGTACAAATGTTTATGCCAATAACTTTTAAGATTTATATCAAAATTGAATTTTTTTTTCACAGGTAAGAAGAAGACTTCAATAAATAGTAATTTTAATTTTTCAAATTTTTGATATTTTTTGCTATTTTTCAAATTGGGTTGATTGTGTACAATTGATTGTCCTAAAATACCATATGTTAGTAAAATATAAAAAATAAATAGTAAAACATATTTTTAAAAAATGAAAATTATATTTTTAGAAAGCTAATAAAATTTTGTATTTTGTGTTAAAATTTTATAATTTTATTCATTTGTTAACCCTAATTACGTGGCACCTAAGTGGCACATTTTGGCATAAAATTATCCTCCAAATGAATTTGGCGCCAAAATGTGCCACATAGGTGCCACATAAGGGGGTTCGCGTGAAGGGGGGTTCGCATGAAGGGGTGTTCGCGCGAACCCTAAATATGCCGCCCAAAACTATATAAATATATATATATAACTCTTCACCGCCAAAATTATTTGAATTCGTGGTGTTCACGCGAAGGGGTGTTCGCGCGAACCCCCATTCGCATAGTTTGTTTGTCCTACGTGGCGCTTCACGAGCGAAGGGGGTTCATGCAAAAGGTGTCACGTTCGCGAACACCCTCGATTGATCCCGCCAACTTATTACTCGCGTTTTGGGACATCAAAGTGGGACTTGACATCCTTGTCATTTATCAAAACATTTGGGACTACATCTTGATAACAAAATATTTGTGCAACTATCTTGAACGTTGTTGGTTTAAGTGTGTGTGATTGTACTTATTTCCCTATTAAGTGATATTATTTATTTCTCATATTGCATTGCATTCGTGTATGTTGCATGGAGTTGGTCATTTTTATCACAAGAAAGTTGTTTATACCTTGGATTTTTATCTCATTTTACGCTTTTGTCATATGCTCATATTTTAATAAGGACCAATGAGGAGGATTCTAAGCAAAATGATGATTAAATATTGTTAGCATTGTTGATTTGTGGATAGCTCAATATCACTCTTTCTTCTTGTTTCTCATCTTCTCTGTACACTTTTATTTCTATTGTTCTCTTTTCTATCATCAACCGAGTTCTTCTATCACCCCATTGACACTGAGGGGCATCCTTCATCTTATTAATTTTTCTTCTACCTCTTCAAAAAAAATTCTACTCATTTTTATTTGTCTACTTTCTTTGAAGTGACGTCACTTACGCCACCTCAAAGAGGGAAAATGTAGACACATGTAGTTTGATCAATGCACTATTATTTTTAATCTGTACTACCTATTCTTCCCTTGTAAATTGACTGCACACCGCCAATTAAGCCTATCTAACTCCCTTCTTACGACACCTTTTTGGTCGTATTTCCTCTTGTAAACCACTTAAATAGGTTATCATAGCCTCGTTCTGACTACATTAGCTTCTTATTCCCTTCTAGTTTGCTTCTATTAGCTCCATGGACTATCAATCCATTTCATTGGATTGATTAAACCTTTGGAACCCTTCCAAAACCCTAATTCCTCTCTAAACGAGATTAATTAGTCTAACCTAGGTTAATTACCCTAAACCTAGTCAAATCCTACTTTGACTTACTAATTAACTTGTTGACTCCCTTTTTAGTCCCACATGCACCAAAAAGCCTCCCATTTCCCAAATGGAAAACTATAAATAACCTACTACCCCCTCTCATTTCTAAGAATTCTCTCTTCTTTCTAGCTTAAACTATAGTATTTTGTTTAGGCTTTAGATTGTAGTTCAGTTTCTTCCATTGAGCTATTAGCATTTGCTTTTGTATTTTATAGCACAAATATGGAGTAAAAGGGAAGAACCATTGGCCTTGAAGCCATTAATGGGGAGATCTCTTTCTCTTAAGCACAAACTGATTGCTTAGATCCTCTTAGGTTCATTATTTCAAGCTTTCAAAGAATAGAGGTTAGTTTCATTTGCTTAGTTTTCTTGTTTACTTCAAATTAATGTATGCAAAGTAGAAACCCTTGCTCATTTCTTATTTGATGGTCCATTGATCAACTTGTTCAAAGCCTTTGGGGTTTCTTTAGATATTCTTACCCTAATTCCATGGCTTTTGCAACTTTTCATTGAACACAATTGGGCTTTGAGCCCCAACCATAGAATAATGAGGTGTGTTTTGAAACTTTGATAACTTCACAAAAGAAATGGATTCCATAAAACAGCACTCATACAACTTTTCAACACTCAAGCAATATATCAACATTCAAACATAATTTTCCAAACAAGAGTAATAAGAGTAATTTGTATCCTTTTTAAAAAACAATACAAATATAGTTTACATTTTTATCATAATCACAAAGGATTCTTGGCAAGCATATATGGAGACAATAACATCGAGTCATATCCTTATGCCTCCTATGTGGAAAGAGGGTCCACCCTATGCCTCCAAGTGCACTATCAACAACACTTATTCCTCCTTTTTTTCCTATTCCAACATAAACATAAACCATTTTAGCTCCACATAGGTGGAGAAGATCTTCCACACTTTCTCCAAATTTCCTCACTAACTCCCTTTTTCCTCCATAAAATACCTCCATTTCTTTCTCCCACACCACTATAAGGCAATCTACCCATCCCCAACATATTACATACAAAAGACACATACATAAAATCAAACAAACGTAAATTACAAATCTATATTCATAAATACAAGAATAACAATAAGTAGAGATCCTAAATCTCCATTAATCTTCAAAAATATTCACTCCATAAGTTTCCAACTCCTTCAAAACAAACACAATCCCAAAATACAACTCCAAAATCTCCAAGCATGCAACCCAAGTACAAATTCCAAAAGTGCAAGTGTAGAAAATGAGATAAGTAACCACAAATCCTCCAAATTCATTCAATAAATAGAAAAGGAGGTGAGGATGATAAGGTGGCTCTATCTAGGATGCCACTTCATCCTCTCTCCATTCCAAATCAAGAATTCAACACACAAAAAACAATGCAATTAAATGAACAAGTAAGGCTATGACAAGCACAAATGTACACTATATCATGCACTTCATACCTTTAAAGGACACATTAAATGTGGTAAGTAGAAAAGTGACATTATTTTCTCTTTTACACTCAACAAATGCATTAAAAAGGTCAAAATTAGCTCCATACTTCATAAGTATGGTTGGTAGATGAGTTTGAGATGTAAGGGACAAGGTTAGCTTATCGCAAAAGTCTTAAGAAGTGGCCTATAAGGTAACATTCGAGATTGTGAAAATAAAGAAGATTACACACCTCTAAAAAGAAATTAATTCATTCAACATCAAGCACAAATCAAGGACCATCTACCCTATTAATTACCCCATTATCACATCTTCCTTTTAGTTTAAAAATTAAGTTAAATTAGCTAGTTAAAACATATTAACAAGTGATAATAAATTGACTAGATTTTTCAAATAATTAGACACATGCACCACAAAATAAAATACAAAAATTTAAAAGAAAGGAAAACATCACAACCCATGGCCACACACATGAGGTCACCCCATGGGAAACCTCCTAACTAAGCATAATAATACAAAAACATATAAATAACACAAGTTGTCAAATTGGCCATGTTGCAAACACCCAACATCCTTCTATGGTTGGTCTCCTATCCCCTTTCAGTGTATAGTGATATAATTTTCCTGCAATCACAAACAAAAATACCTCTCTGGCCTCAAGTCCACATCAATAACATCAAGAAATAACATATACATAGAAATCAATAGTAAATCATAAAAATGAGCAATTCTATCATTTATCAACCATATCAAAATAATTCGATTGTATCATTTTACTAACATCCATGAGATCACAATACTATTAAGAACATCCAAACATATGCAATGCATCATGAATATAACATGATAGAATAAATCCATAACAATGCAAATCAACATATATAGAACTTTGTATGCGGTGTCATCTAGCATATCATAATCCAAAATGTGAATCACAACATATCAATAATCTAAATGTCTATATAGTCTATCACCTGCTAATCAAAATATAATAATAAAAATATCAAAGTCTCTAATCAACAGGATAATAATCATAGTGAAATAGTGTCAAATATAAGTGGGCACTACATCCCCCTCCCCTTAGACTTGACTTCCTCTTGGAAGTCACTAAAATAGGTGTGGAAATTGGGCCCATAACAAAGTAGTGTGCTCTCATGTAGTTACAATCTCATCATACCTATCCCATTAGAATCACACCTAATCAATCTCGTGGCCTCAAAGGCCTAGTGTTATACGTTCTATGATGCGGAGCGTGCTCCACGGTCACCTACCCTTGCTCATGCACTGCAATGCTGTCCAATCTAATACAGAGATGGATTTCTCTCAAGTCCTCTCTAGTGATACAATTATCTCAAAGTGGAATGCATATTTTCACCCCCGATGGGTTTAATAAGGTACCCAATGAGCCTTTTTCATTATATCATGTCTCAAACCTCAATCCCTAGGTACATAGATTTGACCTTTGTGTTTGAGAAGTCCATCTAGATCTAGTTTCAGTCCCTCAAACTTCCCCTCAAGGGGTCTCTGAGACTCAATATCTTCTCTAGCTGAAAGGTAGAAGCTGTCATGTGGAAGCTGTCACAAAATCCTTCTTTGTATGTCTCTACATACTAAAGTAGCCATAACATAATTCCTCTAATGACTAAAAGAGTCTACAACAAAATTATCCTTCCCCTTCACATGCTCAATCTCCATATCATACTCACAAAGAAGCTCCATCCAACGTCATTGAAGGGCATTGAGATTGGGATGTGTGAAGAGATGCCGAGGGATCAAGTGATTTGTCATGAGAATGAACCTCCTACCTGATTGTAAATTCCTTCATCGAACCAAGGCATGCACAATTGTTACAATCTCAAGGTCATGAGTCAAATAATTGATCTCCTAATCCTTAATTTTTTGAGACTAAAAAGCTATTACACGGCCATCCTGGATCAAAACACCTCATATCCCTATAGGTGAAACATATATGCATATGATGAAATCTCTCTATGAATCGGCATTGCTAGAATAGGTGTTATCATAAGGAATTCCTTTAGTGTCCTGAAGGCCTTCTCACATCTATCTGACCAAACAAACTTCTTCCCTTTTCGTTGCGGAAGTGATGGGATGCACAATACGAGAGAAATATAGAACAAAACTCCTATAGTAGAATCGTCGAAGCAAAATCATAGCACCCCGAATGGCCTCGTATCTCGAGTGGGGCATCTCGGTGAGACTACATAACATGGGACCATCTCTTAAGCTATGGGACTTGTGGACTTGAGATGGCCCTTCGAGAAAGATGGCTTCTTCTTCTTGATCCTAATGCTAAACTACTCCTAATGCAGAAATGACATCTAACTACACCTATCCTAACAATGCCAAGGAGACAGGGAGAGAGAAAGTGCATAAAGAGAGAAATCCTACACTAAAAAAGTGATAGCACCAAGAAAAGGGGAGTTTCGGTCACAATCTCAGATACCTAAAGTGGAGAGAGGTGAGCAATGGAGAGGATGGACAGGATGTATCACAGACAAAAGATAAAGTTCACACAGAACACCACTTCAAACCCATTAAACACAACTCTCAAAACTTGCAATAGACATCAGAAGTATGCACAATATACCCTACAATGATGAGAGGCAAGAAGAGATAATAAAATAAGGAAGGATGGAAAAAATGCATCACAAAATAGATTTTATTGCTCCATGAGTTCACACAGTACATCATTAGTGGGAAAGAGGAAAGAAAATGCCATTATAGAGCCATGAGAGGAGGCTTAAGCTCCACATTCAACCCTAGGGAAGAAGAGAGAGAGGGGGCGGGAGAGAAAAGATGACCAACCTTTTGAAAAACTCCCTTATTTACAATATATAGAAGAATAAGAGAAGGAGAGAGGGAA
This sequence comes from Taxus wallichiana var. yunnanensis, assembly GCA_018340775.1. NCBI lineage: Eukaryota > Viridiplantae > Streptophyta > Pinopsida > Cupressales > Taxaceae > Taxus > Taxus wallichiana. The sequence goes on from CM031244.1 coordinate 399,002,024, forward strand.
AATTCGAATCCTGCTTCAACCACCCCTGCAATGCATTGAATCCACCTACTCTAACCACTCCAGAAAGCATTGAAATCCTCCTGTAACAATGATGGGATTCACTACAAGACCCATGCCTCCATGTGTTGTTCCTTGCTGGGAAAGAAAGGAGTCGGTTCTTCATCATGGTGGCGGTGGGAGACCTAACCTTGAAAATGGTTAATTGAATCATTAATGGTGGCGGGTGAGTAATAGGCACCGGAGATCTCCAAAATGTCCTTTCTCGCTTAGTTTTGATCTCGTAGTTGAAATAATTGGCTATCTAAAGGTCAAGGTTCGGGTGCTTAACGCAGACTCATGATATGTAAAAGGGTCTACCCATATAGGGTCCACATGTCATCCCTACACATTTTGAAGATTTAGCCCCTTACTCTTTCTCTTTTAGTTGCACCGAACTAACACGTGGTGGATTTTGTGGGCCTCGCTTGTTTCCTTTGCATTCTACCTAATCCCCCTGTTGGTGGACACACTATGTCGACCCTAGACACATGGAGGCTCAATGTACATTTGGGACTTGCCTCAAGATTTTTCTTTTAAAGTTACGTGGATGAGGCACATGAACGCCTCTGTAAGCTTTTGGAATTTAAAACGTCGGCTCTCGCCTTTTTTGAATTCTAGCCACATAAAAAGCCTACACTTATTTGGGGACCACCTCTAGATTTTAACCTTGAAGATGTGTCAAGATGATGCATGGAGGCTTCTTTCAACATGTCCCGAGCTTGGAATTTTTAATGGACGGTGTCCCATTTTCATACCTTGGAAACATGGAGGGATGCAGCTAGTTTAGGGTCTTTCTTTAGGTCGCACCTTTGAAATTGCACCGATGAGGTATGTGGCACCTTCTGCAGCTTCTGCTCCCCCTCCCTAGTCTTCTACCCAAGTCCTTTCTATTCGACGAAGGCTTTATGTTTGACCCAAGACATATGGAGGCTTCCACTGAATCTATGATACTTATCTCGATTAAATGGATGACTCGCCTCCACTTGGACCCCTAGCCACGTGGTGAGCCCATGCACACTTGGGGACCCTGCCTTGTATTCTATCCTTGGAGTTGTGCCGATGAGCCACGTGGCACCCTCCGTAGGTTTGTGACTTTTTAATGGATGATGAAACCCCTCTCAAATCCCAACTATGTGGCAGGTTGGCACTTATTGGGGATCTCCTTCGGGCTTGACCTTTGAAGATGTGCCAATTGGACGTGTGTAGGCCTCCTCTGTCCTTGTTGTACTTAGCCAATTCAAGCTTTCTCCTCTTCCTCCATTTTTGGTTGGGTCCCTTATCCTTATTTAGGAGTGACTACATTGGGTCCTAAACATGTGGAAGCTTTGTGCTTGTTTGGGGTTTCCATTTTTATGTGACTTTTGGAATTACACCGAGATGACACATGGTGCCTTCCACGAGTCCGTTGCTTTGCACCGAGTCGACTTGCATGAAAAATCTAAAAACTTTGATCCTTTCCCTGTTTTCTTTCCTGTTGAGCCTTTGGATTCTCTTAACATCATTAGCCTCCTTCGCTACTCCCGATCCTCGCATTTTCTAGCCCACCTACCCTTCAATTTGGGATTGATTGTGAGCTCACAGGACTGAACCGACCCTTCCGATTTTCTTATGCAAGGTCATGTTTGATCAATTTTTCTTGGGGGTAAAATTGGGATAACAAGTAACTTGCTGCCAATCCCATAAAGCTGCATACCTTGGTCACATTGGTTGGCACTAGCCAATCCATGATAGCTCTAATCTTGGAAGGATCGAAAGTGATACCTTCTCTAGAAGTAATGTGACCTAAATACTAAACTTCTTCCTGGAAAAATGCTCACTTCTCCGTGGTTCCCATTTAATTGCTGCTCTCGAAGACACTCTAGAACCTGTCAAAGGTGCTCCATGTGCTCCTCATGTGTACATGAGTATATCAAAATATCATCTAGGTACATGAGCATAAAATGGTCTAGAAATGTCCTGAACACCCCATTCATCAACCTCATGAATATTTCCTAGGCATTTGTTAGACTAAATGACACAAATGTGAATTCGTAGTGGCATAATCAAGTGCAAAAGATTGTCTTATGAATATCCACCTCTACAATCCTCATTTGATGATAACCAAACTTAAGATCAATGTTGGAAAATATGGCGGCCCCTTCATCTGATCAAACAAATCATCTATGCATGGAAGGGGGTAACAATTCTTGATCGTTACTTTGTTCAGTTGTTTATAGTCAACACACAAACGCAAAGATTCATCCTTCTTCTTCACAAAAATCACTGGTGCACCCCAAGGAGATACACTAGGAAGGATTAGGCCTTTCTCAAGAAGGCCCTCTAATTGCAACTTGAGCTCACATAACTCGGGGTGGTCATCCTATATGGTGCATGCGAAATAGGCTCCACTTCAGAACAAATTTGATATGAAAGTTTATCTCATGTGGGGGTAACTTGATTTGAAAATTGACTGAATTTTTTTACTTGACCACGGATCCCTATAGGCTTTAATTTATTTTCTGAATTTACCCCATTAGAATAAACCTTAAACAATGCAAGAATTAAAAACACACTGCACAAAGATTGATAACAAATTTTGGAAGAAATCCTACATCTCCGGGTTCATCAATAGAACCAATATATTATCCACTTCCATGACTGTAACAAATAATAAAATCTAAGCATGATAATACTAAATACAAAAGGAACAAGAACACGAACACTAATTGCTACCCCGGTAGATTTGATCTAGTATTATACCCATGAAACCTCCACACTTCCATTGTGTGATGCTAAGTCTCCAAATGTAGCTCATACTTGAATAATGAGCCTCCTCCAAATCTAACAATTTGAAGATGTGTCCTATGTATTGAGGCTCTAATCTCTACTACTTCTCTGATGCTTTGTCACGTCCCTCGGCTCCATGGCGTCTCCAAGCTCCATCTTGAGAAGAGTATTTATCGGTGAGTTAATAAATAATAACTCCCGAATGATTTTAATATGCCTTATAAATAATACTTCTTTTCTTATGGATAACAAATAATATCGGTCCTCAATATGCTTATAAAAATAAATAGGTCTTATCTTGTTGATAACAAATAATATCAATCTTATTTCTCCATATTGCCCATAACAAATAATATAGGCCCTTGGTAGTGCCTATCAACAAGAATAATGGGTCTTAATATAATTCATATAACAAATAATCTAATCCTTATATCTATCCATAATGCCTATATTAATATAGGGCTTACATCACCGTGATCACGCCTTGAACCGCATGTCATCCTCCTTAGCTCATGCATGTAACACTGCTTTAGAGACAAAATTGAAGCTTCTTCTTCATAATAATGCCTATTAAATAATATAATAGGACTTATGCAAATGCCTATAAATAGGCCTTTATGAATTTTCTCCAAATGTGCCTATAATAATATAGGACTTATTTCTCAAAAATGTGGGCCTTCACATTTTATTATGGCCACACATTATAACACCACCATATTTTCCTATTAAAATAATAATAATAGGACTTATAAATATTTCTCCAAAATATTCTCCCCCTCCTTTGAGCTCTAAGAAAATAGCTTAGAGTTGTGTGTTTTTACAATGTACCCGGGTCCCCTATTTATATTGATTAGGAGCCCGAAATATAAGGATATTTGATAATATCCATGGCTTATTTTTAAAGATCCTGTAATAATCCTCAATGGATTGGGCTTACACAAAATTATTCATGGCATAATAATAATTTAGCCACAAAATATTTAATTTGCTTCACATAATATCATAGCCTTAATAGGCTTTGAGTGGATTAATAGGTATTAATTCCCTTTTTTAAGCTTTTAAATAAGCTTAAACCATATTTTTACAAAAATCAACACCATAATAATATCCACTCTTCATGTGGATGGATCAGATTTATGTGTGGAAAAATCCCACATTATATGCAAGCCTTTTTAATAGGCTTTATCAACCACAATTTTTTTCACGTGGACATTTCATCTTTTTTAATAAAAAAATTAAAAAACCATTTTCATGGGTAAGAACCATAAACCCACATTTAATGTCACGTGTATAAATAATGTTATCCATATTTTTCCCAGGTAAATTATTGGATCGCCCACGACCCCGCTAGAAAGAACTCCGAGAAAACTTGTTCGGATCTATAAAATAGGTTGCATAAGGACTCAACAATGGAGTGGCGGGGGCCGAGAAAGACTAAAGGACCCTATGCAAAAGAAACAACTCTGTCGAGCCATTTCCATGTCTTAAATCCACTTTTGAGTTAGAGGTAGACTTAACTATGGAATAACATGGTCGACAGAAAGGGTAGTGCATGAAAGGAACCACAGGCAAGAAAGGGAAGAAATGGCAAAGATACAAAGTCGTCGGGTTCAAAACAGTTCAAAAAAAGAGTCCAAAATTGACTAAGTATGGAGGAGGTAGCGGAAAGAACCACATGTCCTAACGATGCTTCTCCAAAGGTGAATCCAAAAGGGAAGTGAAACGAGCATCGAGATTTCACACGTCCAAGAGCCCCAAAGTTGGGGGACCGTTGAAAAGTCTTCAACTAAGAGAGAGCATGCCAGGTGTCGGCTTGACGCAAATATGAAATGGGAGCCCAGGGTGGAGACTCAAACTTGCACAACCCTCCACATAGCAAATGGTCAATAGGCGGATAGGAAAAGTTCTCAAAATTGGCTAAGTATAAAAGTGTAAGTGGAGAATGCCAAGTGTCAGTGTGGTGCATCTCCAAGAGTTATTCCAAAGGTGGAGACCCAAATGAGCGCGAGCTCTCTATGTGGCTCAAAGACCAAAAGGCAAGAGGGATTGTTGAAAAGTCCACAGACCAGCGGAGGCCGACAAGTGTCAACTCGATGCTCCTCTAAAGGAAAACTTTGAACCGGGATTTCAAGCCGATACGGTGCCTCCATGTGTCCAGTCTTAGAAAGGGGCAGATTCAGTTGGATATTCAATGCATGGGGATGCCAAAGAAGGATGCCAAGTGTCTAAATGGTGTTGATTCAAGGATTGAAGAGGGGAAGGTTTCCAAACAAGCACCCAGATTGCCGCATGTCCCAGATTCAAGAAATATGCCTGCTTGAGTAAAGGACTTAGACGAGAAACAAATAAATTTAGTAGGCCAATAGAGGGAGCCATGTGTCAGCCCCGCACCATTCCAAGAGTAAAACATAGAAGCCTTTTTCAGTCCAGTAGCTAGCCTTCCACATGTCCCATATTAAAAGTTACCCATTTTTCAAATTGTTTTTGTGCTATTTGTATGGACTTGATACAAACTTCGAAGGGGCATATATTTTTACTTAGGGATCAAAATATTGCAAATCTGACACCATTGGAAGCATCTCGATGTCTTCTACACCATGGAAAGATAAAAATTCATTTTTCTTAGGCCATGGTAGGTTCAAAATGAAGAAATGTCTTTAGGCCTTTAATTCAGGATCTCCTTGCCTCAATAACTAGATCAGATTCAATCTATTTTGCCATTTCCTCTTCCTTCAATGCGCCAAACCAAAGATTGATATAGTAAATAAAAATTTTGGGGAAGATTTTTTCAGAGGCATTAACAACAGTGGTTTAGCTTCAACCTAATTTTCCTGCTCCTCTCTCTCTTTCTTCTCTCTGATTGAATCTATAAATGTAGGGGCGGGATTCATTATAAAGGGTTGGACATTCTTTGTTTTTCAGGCTCCCCTTTCCTTCTAGCAAAGGAATTTGTGGAGTTCAGGCATTCTATTAAAATTGCAACATGTTTCTTGCCTCCTGGTTGTCTTGTAATGCATTGTATCAACTTGTAGAGAAATAAACTTTTTGTGATTGATTCTAGATCATTTATGTCTCTTTTTCTCACATCTAGTCTTTCATTATAAGTCTTGTTATCTATGCTTGGTTATTGTATGTATTTTGTTGGTTTGTGTCTATCAAGCAAAACTAGTGTTCATCATTCCTTTGGTGCATCACCTTGTAGTTTAGTTATTTCTTATTTCTTATACCCCCTTTAATCCATGTCTCCTTGGAAAATTTTAGATTAGGTATAGAGATAGATCCTCTGCAATCTCTCACATGTGTACCTAAAAAGAGGAATAGGAACCATCCTTTAATCTAGAGAGATTTCCTATTTTTGCAAGGTCCCACACCTTGGGAAAAGTTCAATGTTATCCAATCACACCAAATGACTCTGCCTTAGAAAAGAAGATCTATAGAACTCATTTGGGGGTGCTGTGATTTTGCACTAACAGTTTTGGCATGCCTAGTGGGATAGAGAAGTCTCCATCTTATTACAGTAAGATTGATGTGCACTTGCTGTGATTCTAACTTTTAAGAAGTTCTAAAATTGTACATCTGGCGACTCTAAAAGAAACAAATCCATTGGTTTCAGTAGTCCAAGAAAGTTCATGAGAAGAATACAAACACGGTCAAGAACCAAAGAGGAGGGATTATTTTTCTATCTAGACTTATCCCCAGATAGAGGGAGGGGAAGAAGAAGAGCCCAGAGGTCTCCATCCCCACCAAACAGGCCTTTTCAACACCTCCTCTTGGCAAACCATTCTTTCAATCAAGATGGGTGCTCGGGCCGATCATTATGGATCAGCCCAAATCCTTATGTCAATTTCACTAAGATAGCCCGGGCGCTCTGAATGCACAAAATCCAGTCCCGATAGTAGCATTAAAGAGCATCCCATATTTCACTGGGGAAAACTAGACTTCTCCTAGTATTCATGTCCAATATATTGCAAATGTCCATCTGACAATCCACAAAATCCATGAGATGGACATTGTAGTCAAGTTTCTCGCCTCCTCACTCAAAGGGAAAGCTTCACAATGGTTCAAGAGCCTTGAAGTAGGCTCTATTCAAAATTGGAACCAGCTATGCACAACTCTTCACAACTAGTTTGGAGAAAATGGAGATAACCTATCCTTGCTGGAGCAACTAACAATGATCAAGAGAGCCCCAAACGAGTAGTTGATAGATTTCAACCTCAGATTTCAACGTAGACCTGGGATAGGATTCCAACAACAGTAAATCCCACTAATGAAGGTGCCTTCTTATACTTTCTTAGGGATTTAAATTCTGATATTTCTTTGATGATTTAGTCAATGGGGGCTAACCTTACCTGCAACCTATAGCCTTTCCATAGGGGCTGAGAACATTTGATTCAGGCTAGTAAAATCACTCCTAGGCCATCCATGCCTCTGTACCCCAAGTTAGGAAACCCAGATACCAGCCAAACACCCACATTAGCCCCTATACCTACTCCTAGGAGTCAAAGCTTAGCTAAAGCCTCCACTTCATCATCTAACACCTCAAAAGAGCTTCAGAAGTCATGAAACAACTTCAAAACTTGGGAAATGAGCTAGTGACCATCAAAAGATAGTAGGCTCGAGTTCCAGGGCCATATCATCCCTGTGCTCGAGAACTAGGCCGGACCCCGTCGTATCACGCGTGAAAAATAGACCACCAAATTGTGCTATAAATTAGATTCAACACCAAGGAAACCTCAAGATGCTAGACCTTTTAGGTCATATGACCCAAACACAACTTTAACATTGACGGCATTAGTTCCAAAGCACATAATAACATGGAACAAGAGTATGAATGGTGTTTCAGTGTAATAAACCACACAATCACCAATGTGTTTCAATGGTGCATTAAATTAGGTTCGATGGTGTAAACCAATTTTTGTGTCACAAGAACCTCGGCCATAAAGAAGTGCGGTAGCAAGGACCTCATCAAGAGGAACCCCAAAACAAAACTATGTTTGTTAATTGGTAGGCTAAAGACTTCTATGGAATGAACTAGACTCCTCCTAAAGTATAACTACCAATATAGGGTCTAAGAGGAGAAATATTAGAGAAGGGAATTCACCAATCTCAGGTGATCCTCAACCCTCCATTTCTTAGCAAGGTGTTGGCATTCAAAATGCAACCCCCAATGTACAAAGCCAATCCAAGCCACCTTCCAGACCTATTCAAGCACCGGTTGTGACAACGCACGTGTAAGAGAAAAATGTGCTAGGGAAAGGGCAGAAAAAAGACAGTCCATTTAATATCATCAAGAAAATGAAGAGGAAAAGTGTGAATATTTCACTATGGGAGTCACTTGGCCATTCCAAGGAAGAGGGATCTATTGTAGACTACCATGCAAAATTGGTCAAGTTCAAATCAACCCCTAGCCAACAAGAGAAAGTGCTTACCAATGTGGCTCAACTTGAGAGAAACCATGGAGAAAAATGAGGTAAGAATCTGAAGCCTCCTCCATTTTATGTTTCATTAATCATTGGAGATAAATTGGTGCACAATTGTATGATTGATTTTGGGGCAAGTAGTTCTGTAATGCCTAAGAAAATAGTTGATCAGCTGGGTCTCCAATATGAGGTCATCTCTAAAGGAGTAGTACAATTAGATGGGTCTAGGGACTTCACTACCAAAATTGGAGGCTAGTTTTCTAGTGAATGGTCACATATGCTCTTTAGAATAAGGTATGGAGTGAAGGCCACAATAAGATTTGAACCCATAGTAGAAAATCACATTGATTCTTATGTACCAAGCCCAATCAATGCAAACTACTCAGCTTTTGATCAAGAAGATCTCCTAAGTACTTTCAAGCAAATACCAAGGTGGGGTGTATCCTGGACTTGACTCTCAACAAGTGGGCCAAAAAAGACATGATTTTGACCCCTATAAGGAGATGGAAGAATCTGAGCTAGGTGTCTACTGTCTACATGAAGAGAATCATCCTCTTCCTGACCTAATTAAGCCAGAATATAAAGATGACAATGAGGTATGGAAATTGTTCTTTGATGGCTCAAGGAGTAGACAAGGAGCTGGAGGAGGAGCTATGATTGTGTCCCCCAAAGGTATGAAATATTATTTAGCCTTCATATTTCAGTTTTCCTACTCAAATAACACTGCTAAATATGAGGCTTTGGTCCATGGTCTTCATTGGGAAAGGAAGCTAGGAATCAAGAACTTGCAAGTGTTTGGTGACAGTGAACTAGTTGCCAATCAAGTCAGAGGACTTAATGCTGTCAAGAATGACCTACTCAAGAACTACAAGAGTAGGGTATGGGATCTCATGGAGGATTTCAAGGCCTTTAACATTGTGTCCATACCCAAGAAGGAGAACGAAGCTGCTGATAGGATTGCAATAGTTGGGGAAACATTTAATGTGGTTGACAACATCAAGAGGGAAAAGAACAACCACACATCCATGTGGTTGTGAGGCCAAAGAAGCGGATAATAACACATGCTAGCAGTGTTCAAGAGTGACCAATAGATCATCAACTTTTTACAAGAGGAAGCTGAATTCTCAGCTAGAAATCAAAGCAGACTAGAGCATCAATATGGATATCAAGTAGTGCAGCTTCCTTCAAACAAGCTTCCCAAGGGTCTGGTGACATTAGAGTCTATCTTCAATCCCAATGATTATTTTTGAAAAGAAAAGGAAAATATACAGATCAAGGGAGAAGATTCAGAGCCAATTCTGGTTGGAGAAGGCAAAATGCTTCAAATTGGCAAAGTGGCCACCAAGAAAGAAAGGTATGAATTCATGCAACTCTACCAAGAGTTTCGAGACGTATTTTCTTGGAGCTATAAGGACCTTAGAGGATTCATGGGATTAACACACTTTGGTTGTACAGAATAATATATCATATGTAAGCATACATGCAAATAAAAGCGGATATTCTTCCGAATAAACATACAAAACAAGAGACATAAATCAACACTAGATTTAAAGTGGTTCAAAAGTGTGGGCTACGTCCACCAAGAAACAAGCCAATCTATTATCCAAAGCTTTGACAAGATATACAATGAAGATTTACAATCTTCCACACCTCTTAGATGTTTAGTACTTTCTTTCCATCAAGATTTTTGCTTCTTTTCCAAGAATTCTCTCTCACATAATTATCTTGTAATTATGATCCATACACTTCCTTCTAAACCCTAGATTTTATGCTTATATAGTCATTTATGGACTTAGGGAACTTAGCCATGCAATTACAATTAATAAATCTATTTTAATGCTAAAAATAGATAGAATTCCCGAGAGTTAATTAAAACTTCGTCGTCATGCATGTAACCGACGCTGGTTCGCCCTAACATTTCGGTTCCTTACTTGTTTGATCGATGCTGGTCATACTTGACCAATGCTGGTCTGCCCTAACCGATGTCGGTTACTATATTTTCCAGCAAGTTCCAATTACATGCTGAAATGAAGTAATTAAGCTTCACAACTCAACAATCTCCCACTTGGAGTTTAATTACTGCACCATACATGTACAATGTCATTCTTAGATACTTCCTCGGCTTTGTTTCTTCCTCTTCAAGTCTCAAACTTGAAGACCAACAAGTGGTGTGTAGCTCCAAATTCTTATTTCTAATGGCTTCGTTAGCATATCCGTAGGGTTCTTGCTCATATGAATCTTTTCCAGATAAGTGATACCTCAACTGAATGTGTTTTGTTCTCGAATGAAACACTGAGTTCTTTTCCAAATGAATTACACTATGACTTTCACTAAACAATTTACAATCACCTTGCTCCTTTCCCAACTCTACCATTAACCTACTCATCTATATCATCTCCTTACTAGCCTCTGTAGTTGCAACATATTCTACCTTTGTAGTAGACAAATCCATAACCTTCTATAATCTAGAAATCCAGGTAACTATCGTTCCACCCTCTGTGAAAATATATCAAGTAGTGCTCCTCTTACCATCCAGATCTCTAGCCATATCCGAATCAACATAACCATGTAATGAAATATCCAAACCTCCATAGCATAACTACATGCTAGATGTCCCTTTCAAATACCCGAGTATCCATTGGACTACTTTCCAATGCTCTTTACCTGTATTATCCATATATCTACTCACAAATCCCACTTTGCTATACAATGTCCGGTCAGTACAAACCATAGTGTACATGAGACTTCCAACCGCAGAAGCATATGGCTCTCGTATCATGTATTTGACCTCCTCAAGTGATGAAGGACACTGATCTTTACTCAATTTGAAGTTTCCAGCCATAGGCTGTGTTAAGTGTTTTACATTCTCGCATGTTGAACCTTTCTAACACCTTATAGATATAATCCTCCTAAGACAAATACAATTTCTTGTTTTCCTATCTCTATGTATTTGCATGCCAAGGATTCTTTTTACAGCTCCTAAATCCTTCATAGAAAATGTGTGAGCTAGCTTTCTCTTAAGATCACCAATGTCCTACATACTAGATCCTGTAATAAGCATATCATCCACATACAATAACAAAATAATATAGCTCCCATTTTCAAGCTTCTTGAAATAAACACAATGGTCAGATTCACATCTCAAGTAACCATGCTCATACATAAAACTATCAAACCTCATGTACCATTTCCTTGGAGCTTGCTTGAGCCCATATAGGATCTTTTTCAACCTGCACACTAATTTCTCCTTACCTTTGACTTCATACCCAAGCGATTGTTGCATATAAATCTCTTCATCCAAATCACCATGAAGGAAAGTTGTCTTCACATCTAGTTTCTCTAAATGCAAATCTTCTACTGCAACTAAACTCAATATAGTATGAATAGAAGTCATCTTAACAACAGGAGAAAATATTTCACCAGAGTCAATACACTTTTCTATACAAATCCATTTACTACAAGCCTTGCCTTGTACCTTTTCTTTCCACCATCTTCTTCCTTAATCCTGTAAACCCACTTGTTCTGCAATGTTCTCTTACTGCTAACAACTCAACCAAATCCCAAGTCTGTTTATGTTCCAAAGTGTCCATCTCCTCATCCATGCCATACTCCTAATGAGCGTGACTCTTATCCCGCATTACTTCTTCAAAGCTCTCGGTTTCACAACTATCACCAATAATAAATAAAATAGAGATGTTCTAAATCTTTCTGGAAGTTTACTTACCCTTTGTGACCTTCTCACAGAATTTGGGGTACTAGAGGCTCTATCTGGGCCTCCTAAACATTAGTATCAACTTCTAACAGTGACCAACACCGGTCACCTCTAACCGACATCGATTACGCTAAACGATGCTGATTTGGATCCTTTGTAACCATCGGTGGTTCATTTGACCGATGTTGGTCAGGGACTAACTAACCACGGTTACTGTGTATTTTTGTAGGTGTTTCTTTAAAACCCAAGAGTTCATTTTCATCAATAAAATTCTCAATTTTCCCATCCTTGGGTACCAAAATTCTATCCCTATACATTCTCTTTTCATTTCGTTCAACATCATGACTCATAATAATTTTAGAATTCTATAAATCCAAAAATGGAAACCAAAATCACCATATCCATAACCAAAGAAAGTGCACCTCTTAGATTTTGCATCCAAATTTTTCTATTTTCCTTATCAACATGCACAAAATCTTACGAACCAAAAATTTAAGAAAAGAAAGATCTACCTCTTTTACGGCTTCCTCTAGTATTCCTCCATCTAGTGAACTTGAAGGCACACAATTAATCAAATAAATCATTGTATCAACTAATTCTTCCCAAAATTGTAAGGGAAATCCGAATGTATCCTCATGATTCTAGCAATTTACATGATTGTCCTGTTCATTCTTTCTGCAACACCATTCTCTTGTGGTGTTCTTGGAACCATTCTTTCTCTACATATCCCATTCACTAAACAATAATAATTGAAATCCTTGCTACAATATTCACCACCATTGTCAGATCTAAGGTACTTTAACTTAGAATTTGATTCATTCTCAACAAGGGCTTTCCATCTTTTAAAAGTTTCAAAAAAATCATACTTACGTTTAATACAATAAATCCATACCTTTCTTGTAGCATCATCAATGAAATTAACATAATACTGGGATCCTCCATGAGAAGCTACGTGAGCTGGTCCCCACACATCTAAGTGTACAAGCTCCAATTTCTGCTCCTTATTATTTTCCCCAACTTTGAGAAATATCACTCTCTTTTACTTTCCAAAGATATAATGCTCACAAAAATCAAGATCTAAATCTTTCAAATATGATAACTTACCCTTAGCCTTTAAGATTTGCATTCCTTTTTGACTCATATGACCCAACCAATTATGCCATATGCATGCATTTGAATATGAAGTAGATAATGTAGAAAATGAATTAGTAATACAGGTAGATAAATATAACGTTCCTACCTTCTTACCTCTTGCCATAACAAAATCACCCTTGGTGAATTTCCAAGAGTCTCTTGTAAAAGTAACCATGCAATCAGAATCACCTAGTTGCCCTGTAGAAACAAGATTCCTCATGAGGCTTGGCACATGCCTCACATCTTTCAATACGCATGTATTTCCATTCTATAATTTTAGATGAACTTCCCTTTACCAGTGATACTGCAAGGTTCATCATCACCCAAATAAACATGCCCAAAATTGCCTTGGACATAATTTCTGAAATAACCCTTATTAGGGGTTGCATGGAAAGAAGCTCCTAAATCTAAAATCTATGATTTAATTATACTATATAAAGAAATAATAAGAGCATCTTGCATTACCTCACGATGCAAAGAAGATTCACCTCTTTACCTTTTCTCGTTGTTGGTTCTCTTTATCCTTTGACCAATAATATTTCTTTGCATGTCATTTCTTTCCACATTTCCAACAAGTAATCCCCTTACTTTTGGATTTAGATAGCCTATCCCTTGACTTTGATTTCCCATTACTCTTACTCTTGGATCTCTCCTTCTGCATGCCCTGCTTTCTACATTCAAAGCATTTCTAGATGATGTTTCCTCTGTACTCTTCCTACAAATTTCTTCATTCAAGATTATACTAACCACATCATCAAACTTCAAAATATTATTAGCAGATGTTGTATTACTAACAGCCATTACCAAGTTGTCCCAACTATTAGGAAAATAACATAAGAATAAAAGTGCTTTTACTTCATCATCAAACGGTATTGCAACCGATTTTAACTGATTTACAATAGATCGAAAATCATTCAAATGACTAGAGGTAAATTCACCTTCATGCATCTTAGAACTAAATAGTTTCTTCATCAAATAAACTTTATTTGAAGCACTAGATTTTTCATATAAATTAGCAAGAGATTTCATTAATTCTACCATAGAAGCCGATTCTGTAATATTGGAAGCCACAAATGCTACCGGCTCAATCTTATAGATCCCAAAGCCTTTCATTCAAGAATCTTCCATTCTTTATCAACCATCTTCGTAGGTATAGACTTCTCATCCAACAATAAGCACAAACCTATTTGATATAGATAATCCTCAATTTTCATCTTCCATAATTGATAATTTTAGCCGTCAAACTTCTCTACCTTATATTTAGTTTCTTCGCCATTGATGTATCTCCCACTCAATTAGAAAACCCTTTGTGAGTTAATCACAACACACAAAACCCTCAAACAAATCTCTAATACCAACTATTGGGATTAGCACATCTATGTACAAACAATATATTAGGTCTAAGAATACATGCAAATAAAAGCGGATATTCTACCGGAAGAAATATATAAAAAGAGACATAAATCAACACCGTATTTAACGTGGTTCACCTAGTGTGGGCTATGTCCACCAAAAAATAAGCCAATCTATTATCCAAAGCTTTGGTAAGATATACAATGAAGATTTACAATCTTTCACACCTCTCGAGATGTTCAAGACTTTATTTCCATCTAGCTTTTTACTTCTTTTCCAAGAATTCTCTCTCACATAATTATCTTGTAATTATGATCCATACACTTCCTTCTAAACCCTAGATTTTATGCTTATATAGTCATTTATAGACTTAGGGCACTTAGCCATGCAATTACAATTAATAAATCTATTTTAATGCTAAAAATATATATAATTCTGAGAGTTAATTAAAACTTCGTCGCACACGTAACCGATGCTAGTTCTTCCTAATCATTGTTGGTTCCTTACTTGCTTGATCGATGACGGTCATACCTCACCAATGTTAGTCGACCTTAACCGATGTCGGTTACTGTATTTTCCAGCAAGTTCCAATTACATGCTAAAATAAATTAATTAAGCTTCGAGAACTCAACAATTGGCTCAACACACAATCGAATTAGATCCAACTGCTAAGGCCATCAGGAAAAAGTAGAGACCAGTCAATCGACATATTGAGCCTCTGATGAAGAAAGAGCTGAACAAGTTGATCGAGGCAAGTATCATATTTCTATTCAAACACTCAAGATGGGTTACAAATTTTTTCCCAATCAAGAAGAAGAGTGGAGAGATTAGGTTATGTGTTGATTTTTGTGACTTGAACAGAGTGTCCCTCAAGGAACACTATCCACTTCCCTCAATGGAGAAAATTTTGCAAGTGGTGTCTGGATTAGAGAGATTCTCTCTCCTAGATGGCTACTTGGGGTACAACCAGATCATGGTGAAGGAAGATGATCAGTTCAAAACTACTTTCACCACCAAATGGGGCACCTATGCCTACATAAAAATGCCATTTGGATTGTCTAATACTGGAGCCACTTTCCAAAGGGCAATGGATATGGAATTCAAAGGGATGATAAAAAATAGTATTGATCTACTTGGATGACATTACTGTGTTCTCCAGAAATGTAGCAGACCACCTTTTCCACCTAAGGCAGGTGTTCCAAAGGTGTAGGAGATTTGGGGTATCATTGAACCCTAAAAAATGCATATTCTTGGCCCATGAGGGTAGGCTTCTAGGCCACATTGTGTCAAAGGAAGGTTTGGCAATTGACCTTGAAAGAGTTGAAGTAATAAGAGCATTTCCATTGCCAAGCCACAAGAAATCTCTTCAGAGCTTCCCGGGAAAATCAATTTTTCTCGCAGGTTTGTACCAAAATTTTCTGCCCTTGTCAAGCCAATCACGTTGATGTTAAAGAAGAGTTTGGTGTTTAGGTGGACAATCAAGGAAAAGAAAGTTTTGAGGCTATCAAAGAAGCCATATCACAAGCCCCAACTCTCGTGAATCTAGATTTTTCTAAGGACTTCATATTATACGCCTTTGGTGGTAGTGACACAATTTATGCAATCCTAGTACAACAGAACAAAGAAGACACAGAGTAACCAATTGCTTTCTTCAGCCAAGGGTCTGAAGATTATGAAGTGAGATACTCCTTCATCGAGAAGTAGGTCCTGGCAGTGATCAAAGGATTGAAGAAGTTTAAGCATTTGGTTTCAAACAACAAAATCCAACTATTGGTCTCCCATGCAGGGGTTAAAGACTTCCTTCTCAACAAGGATCTGAATGAAAAGCATGCAGGGTGGATCACTCATGTCATGGAGTATGACATTGAGATAAAGGTCACCAAGCTGGTCCGTGGGAAGGGATTGTGTGAGCAGCTGGCCTCAAGTCAACAAGAAGAAGCAAGTGATGAAAAAGAAGTTGTTTTGGTCCTACAAGATAACCAAGGAAAAGAATATGAGGATGTACCCACTCCTTTTTGGACTCGGGACGTAGTGCACTTTATTCAAACAAATCCTATGTCCTCCGAAATGAATTAAAAAAGGAGGCATTTTAGGCTACAGCCATCCCATATGTACTTATTGATGGCGTCCTATTCAAAAGGGACATCAATGGCATCTTGTTAAGGTGCATTGGGACAAATCAAGTTGAGAGAGTGCTACAAGAGTTCCATGATGAAGTAGCTAGAGGCCATTTTTCTCCATGGGTGACAACACTCAAGATCATGAAGGTGGGTTATTATTAGCCTAGGGTGTTTAGTGACTGCTATGCATGGATCAAAAGGTACAAGAATTGTGCGTTCTTCAGAGGAAAAGAAAAGCTAGTAGCACTCCCATTGCACCCAATTTCAGTTGACCAACCATTCATGCAATGGGGGTTGGATTTCATCGGGGTCATCAATCCAAATTTGAGCCAAGGCCACAAGTGGATTCTGACAAAGAAAGAGACTATTTTACCAAGTGGACTGAGGCAGTGGCACTCAAAGAAGATAATGAGTCAAGCATATTAGACTTCTATGAAGGGTTAGTTACTAGATTTTGAGTGTCGTCGACCATTATATCAGACAATGAATTGGCATTCATCTATTCCAAAATCATAGGATGGGCCATCAGGAATGGAATTTACCTAAGCACTTCATCAAACTATTACCCTCAGGGTAACGGTCAAGCAGAGTCTATAAACAAGAACCTGCTGAAGATTATCAGAATAAATCTAGATGAAAATCGAGAGGACCTAGCACACAAAAAATAAAATCATCCTTATGGGATGATAGTAAAACACCCTAGATGTGTACAGAAGCTCTCCATTTAGACTTGTCTATAGGAAAGAGACAGTGTTTCCTATATCACTTGAGTTGTCAACATTGGAAATCATGAAGCAACTGGAGATGTCTGAGTTCGAACCAATGGAGGCCAGGTATGCAGAGCTGATGGAGTTGGAAGAATCCATAGAATATGCTCTTGAACAATAGAAAAGAATCAGGCCATAATCAAGAGATGCTTGATAAGAAGGCAAGAGCCGTGGACCTTCCAGGAAGGAGACCTAGTCTTGGAATGGGATGTAGATAGAGAAAAACCTAGAAGACATTCCAATTTTGATGCCATTTAGAGTGTCCTTTCATGGTCACAAAATGTAAAAGTAGCAATGCTTTCCAATTGTCTACATTAGAGGGTGAAGAGTTGTAGATTCCAGTGAATGGAATATATCTTAAGCATTGCTACTAAAAGGGAAGTTCTCACCTTGTATATATTAGTGTAGTTTCTCATTCCTCTAAGTGCTTGTGCACATTGTCTTGTTGTATTTTAGGTTGCTTTTCTCCTAAGTTCTTTGCGTGCTCTGCATGTTATATTTGGAGCATGTATGATTTCAAATTTTGTATATAGTTGTGGTGATGTTTTGTTGCTCTTATGCAGTCCATTCAAAGAGACAGATGAAGCCCAGGGTCAAAACAATTTTCTACTCTCGAAAATTTCGTTTGAGATTTCTATAAAAATTGAGAGTGTAAACAATTGGGCTAGTGAATCTAAGGCAGAATTAATATTAGACCGTCATTCTCGACTCCATGCCCAATGGATATGACAAGGCAATTGGTATTTTCATCTAGCAGGCAGATACCCCTGTGAGTCGCCAAATTGTTATCCATATTTTTCCCTCGGGCAAATATTGGATCGCCATGAACCCACATAGAAAGAACTCAGAGACAACTCATTCAAATCTATAAAATAGGTCGCATAAGGACTCAATAGTGGAGTGGCAGGGGCCAAGAAATACTAAAGGACCGTATGCAAAAGAAATAACTCTGTCGAGCCGTTTCCAAGTCTTAAATCCATTTTTCAAGTTAGAGGTAGACTCAACTATGGAATAACATGGTTAGAAATAAAGGGACAAAGTCTTTGAGAGGAACCATGGGCAAGAAAGGGAAGAAATGGCGAAGATATGAAGTTTTGGGTTCAAAATAGATCAAAAAGAGTCCAAAATCGACTAAGTATGGAGAAGGCAGGGAAAGAATCACTTGTCCTAACGACACTTCTCCAAAGATGAATCTAAAAGGAAGCCAAAATGAGTGTTAGGATTCCAAGCATCCAGAGCCGCAAAAGTTGTGGGACCATTAAAAATTATTCAACTAAGAGAGAGTGTCCCAGGTGTTGGCTTGGCACAAATATGAAATGGGAGCCCAGGGCGGAGACTCAAACTTATGCAACCCTCTATGTAGCAAATGGTCAAAAGGTGGACAGGAAAAGTTCTCAAAATTGGCTAAGTATAAAAGAGTAAGCGGATACTGCCAAGTGTCAGTGTGGCACATCTCCAAGAGTTAGTCTATAGGTGGAGACCCAAATGAGTGGGAGCTCTCCACGTGGTGCAAAGACCAAAAGGTAAGAGGGATTGTTGAAAAGTCCATAGACTAGCAAAGGCCGACAAGTGTCAACTTGATGCTTGTCCAAAGGCAAAATTTGAACTAGGATTTCAAGCAAGCGCAGTGCCTCCACGTGTCCAGTTCTACAAAGGGGTAGAGTCATTTGAATATTCAATGCATGGGGCAGGCAGCGGAGGTTGCAAGTGTCTAAATGGCGCCTGATTCAAGGATTAAAGAGGGAGAAGGTTTCTAGCCAAGAAACAAAGAAATGGTGTCGGCCGATGGAGGGAGTCATGTGTCACCCAACGCCATTCCAAGAGCAAAGCATAGAAGCCACTTTTAGTCTAGCACTATCCTTCCACATGTCCCATATTAAAAGGGGCCCATTTTTAAAACTATTTGCCCACCTATTTGTACGGACTCTTTACAAAATTCAAAGGGGTATATCTTTTGACTTAGGGCTCGAAATATTGCAAATATGACACCATTGTTGGAAGCGTCTCGACATCTTCTACACCATGGAAAGATAAAAATTCATTTTTCTTAGGCCCTGGTAGGTGAAAAATGGAGAAACATCTTCAGGCCTTTAATGCAGGATCTCCTTGCCTCAACAACCAGATCGGATTCGATCTGTTCTGCCGTTTCCTCTTCCTTCAAGGCACCGAACCAAAGATTGATGCAATAAAGACAAATTTGGGGGTAGATTTTGTCAAAGGCATTAACAATAGTGGTTGAGCTTCAACCTACTTTTCCCGCTCCTCTCTCTCTTTCTTCTCTCTGATTGAATCTATAAATGCAGGGGGGATTCATTGTAAAGGGTTGAAATTATTATTTTTCACACTCCCTTTCCTTCTAACAAAGGAATTCATGGAGTCCAGGCCTTCTATTAAAATTGCAGCATGTTTCTTGCCACCTGGTTGTCTTGTAATGCTTTGTATCAACCTGCAGAGCAATAAAACTTTTTTGTGATCTATTCTAGATCATTTATGTCTCTTTTTCTCACATTTGGTCTTTCATTATAAGTTTGGTTATATGTGCTTAGTTATTGAATGTATTTTGTTCATTTGTGTCTATTAGCAAAACTAATGTTCATCATTCCTTCTGCATCACCTTGTAGTTTAGTCATTTCTTATTTCTTATACCCCCGTTTATCCATGTCTCCTTGGAAAATTTTAGATTAGGTATAGAGATAGATCCTCTACAAGCTCTCACGTGTGCATCGAAATGGAGGAATAGGAACCAGCCTTTAATCTGGAGAGCTTTCCCATTTTTGCAAGGTCCCACACCTTAGGGAAAGTTCAATGTTATGCAATCAGACCAAATGATTCTGCCTTAGAAAAGAAGATCTGTAGAACTAATTTGGGGGTGATGTGATTTTGCACTAACAAATAATAAAACCACATGATCACATGCATCTTTAATACATGTCAAATTCAATTGAGAAATTGTGCTATGTCTCACCATGTCATTTGTCCATTTGGCAGATCCTTCGGTGTTGACTACCAATTAACTAAACTTTGACCAATCATAACTTTCACATACAAACTTGGATTTGGTCTATTAAAAATGTGTCAGAAAGGTCTTCGAGAGATCTAAAAAAGGTGCTGAATTCAGATGATTTCAAAATCATTCATTTTTTTGTTGAACAACGTTAACCAGCGATTGACCGAAATTTGACCAGCCACCAAATGTGTGTACAAAATCCGTTTGAAGCGTTCAAATAGTCATCGGGAAGGTCTTGGAGAGCTCTACACAATGGTGCTAAAATTTGATGATTTAAAAATAATTCATTTTCTTGCCGACCAACGTTGACTAGTTGACCAAACTTTAAGCAACCACTAGATGTGCATACACACTTCGTTTGTAGTGTTTAAATAGTCACCAAAAAATATCTCATAGTTATCTTCGTACTGTGCCAATCATGGGATATTTAGGGAATATATATCCTCTAAAATGTCCTCCAGATCAGAGATAACACTGGAAACTCAATGGGAAAAACATCTAAAAACTCCCTCAAAATATGATGATCATCAAGTGATGGTCCACGAGCATCATCCTTTGATCGATCACTAACTGTGATGGCAAACAACTAACATCCTTGTCATGCACGCTGCATCAACTTTATAGCGGATATGGTATGAATATAAATGGGTCTCCTAACTCCAACTATCACTGATTCAACTCCAAAATTGTCTCGCAAAAATTTCACCTTGTTGTAACAATCCACTCTAACTATGTGTGCAGATAACTAATCCATGCCCAAGATAACTCGATATGAACCCAAGGAAGGAAACGAAGATCCAAGGTCATGGAGAAGGGTCTTAGGTCCACTACAAACTCCTTAACTAACGAGTCCACTATGAGCCTAGATCTAGAAGCCATCTCAATGTCCCAACTATGACCCTTCCTATCTACCACCAGCTGTATCAATCTTCTAATGATGGTGTAATAAATGAATCAGAAGATCTAAAATCAAACAATATAGAGGTAGGGATACCACCAATGCTACATGTAGTCTCAATCACTGTACCCGATGCTCGCTTGGTGGTTTTCAATCGCTACATAAATCCAATGGTCATGCGTCCCATATCACCAACTGTAGGCTCTGAAATAGGTGCCTTACCCTAATTAACAGGGTTCTATGGACACTCAATCTAATTGTGGCCAAGTACACCATATCCATAACAACTACCAGGCCCCCTCCAATGGGAAGAAACCCCTCTAGGTCCCCTAACCGTCCGTGAGGTAAATCATGATGATCCCACTATAGATCGCTATTCTTTGTGGTGGATGTACTCCTACTGACTGAGCTCATAGTGGATATTGTGTCTTAATGTGTCTCCTAGCAGAGGTCCCATATTATGCCCTCTTTGTGCATCATTGCAATTTGGAGATCTAAAATGTGGTTAATTCTAATGTTATCAACTCACGTGCCTACCGTGGTGGCACGAAATTTGACCTACTATCCCGCATCTTCTAAATACAGCTCCTCACTTTATGTCTATCCTACTGTATTTCCCCTTACTCTCCTCTGAAATGTAGGCCTTCTCAACGACCTCAGCTAAGGTCTGTGAGAAATGAATGTGCTCTACCCCTTCAAAATATAAGTTTAAGAACCCGATGAACCTATGAATCATAACCTATTCATGCTTTGCATGTAGTCTACATACTTTGAATAAGTCCAAAAACCAACTCTTATACTTTGTTGTTGTCATGGATGCCTATCGTAGATAATGAAACTCATGGATCTAATGCTGGATGAACCTCTTGGATATGTATCTACTCCTAAACCTCTCCTCTATTACCTCCCAAGTAATAGTCTCCAAATACACATGGAGCTTCTACTCATCATTCCTCCACCAAACCTCGACTCCGTCTCTCGTGAAGTTGGATGGAAATACGAGCTTTGTGTTGCTTGTGCATGGACATATCTTGAAGTATCCACTTAAGCTAACCAACCACACCTCTTCCTAAAATCCTCCTATGTCTAAAACAAAATGGGGTAAGGATAGGTTCAATATCTCTTTGATATGATCTCGTAGTTGATGTTTGTCGACCCCTAGGTCTCTCCAAAATATCATCCCTTGGTGTAGAGCTCT